>CAWUFW010013368.1:0-20000 GCA_963921515.1 Calotriton arnoldi
GCCTTCCGTTCAGTTGCAATATTCAACAAAACACCCTCCCTTGCCTCACCTGCAACCCCAAAGACCCAGCGCCTCTTCCTCAGTGACCTCGGCCTCTTCCCCTCCGATCCAGCTGCTCCAGCATCCAGGGGGAAGAGGAAGCCCACCCACATGGAGCAGAGTGCCCTCGCCCCCGGACACCCTCCCCAGGCGCAGACAGACTGAGGCCCCCACCCGCAAGTCCCCCGGAGTTGTAAGAGCAAGACCCTGCCGCCGCCCTGCAGCTCAGGCACCAGGTCTCCTTCCTCCATCCCTCAGGCCCCCACTCCACAGGTGCCCCCACCACACCCTGCCCCAGGTTCCCCCACCCACAGATATACCATCCCCAAGAGGATCCAGCCTTCTCCCCCTGGCACTTGCTCTCCCGGCACCACACCCCCGCTGCGCTTGTCTGTGCCACTGATGTGGTGAGGGTGTCCTCCCCCTCTGTCCAGCCCACCTTGCCTGTTCCCCATTCTCCTCCCCTGGTGGTAGGCACTGCAGTGGAGTCCACTACCACCCTGTCTGACTTGGGCACTGCAGTGGCGGACCTGTCCACTCCATCTGCAGGGTCCACTGCAGTCGTGCCGGCACCCACAACATCTGAGTCATGCCCCCCAGTTGTGCCGGCACACACCATGTCAGACACCTCCACTGCAGTTGTCAGTGGCTCTCCAGCACCCACCACCCCTTCCCTGCTTCCTCCTGGTGAGCCCTGATCCTGTCCCTGCGGTGCCTGGCCTGCCCCCCGGTTGCCCCTCCTAGTGGATTGTCCCTGGTTTTGTGCAGGCATGCGTAGGGTGACATCTGCCACTGTCACCCTGTTTGGACTTTTACAATGGACTGGCCATTGGCCTTTGTGTTTTTTCTGGACTTTGTTTTCATTCCACACATATGCTGAATAAAGCAACTTTCTGTTCTCTAGTGCTTATGCTTCTGATGTACATGTTGTTGATGATGCTAACCATGCCCTTGCTGCAGTGATGGTGATATTTGGTCTCATGATAATGAAGTGTTACTGTGCAGGAACCCATGTGGTCCAGGGGGAATGTGTCCTATCCTGTGGTGTATCCATGTCATCCATAGCAGCATCTGAGGGTGTCATGTGTTCAGTATTTGGCAATGGGATTCCCTACTTAGATTAGCTATTTCACATCTGTGGCTTCCACCCCTGCACATCTGTTGTGCCTGCCATTGTTCAATTCGTCTACTTCCCTGACCGTGTGGCCATCTCCACTGGACATGCAGGTTTGGGCATCAATGGGGAAGGACTCATCTGTGTTGTCAGTGCAACATTGCTATACAAGTGTGTTGGATCTGTGCTGATGATTCCGTTGGCACTTCCATGACCAGGCTGATGTGACGGGAGCCCTCATTTGGTGCTAATTGTTGATTGTGTGACCAAGTGCTCAGCTGACATGATGGGGCCCTACTGAGGCAACATATGGCACAGCTTTCCTCACACAGGAGTGGAGTCCCCTCATGGCAGTGTGTACTCCTGTGACATTGCCTGCGCCCAAGGTGTGCGTTGTATGTGCATGTCTGTGTGTTCACTTCCGTTTAGCTGTGCATGCTGTGATCCCTAGTGTTGTACCTGTTTGTGATGCTAGCTGAGTTGACCTATGTTCCCCAAAGTCTTCTCCCTGGGTTCTCTGTGATGTGGGTGCATGGCACATTACTGGTCATCAGGGTGTCACCCATAGGTGTGTTTGCTGTCAGGGCTGAGTTTGTGTGCAGACGCAGATGGGTCACAGTCAGGTTTCCCTTGGCACTTGTTGTTTGCCCCTGTCATGTGATTTCCAGTTTGTGTTATCTTTCAGTGATTGTGACACGTTGTGTGTGTGACTGCTGGCACTCCTCAGGGTCCGGGCTGCAATGTTGGTTGTTGTCTATGTGTGTTCTTTGTGGGTGACCTTGGCTTCTTCATTGGTGTGTGACTGTGGCTCGGATCCCATTGGTTGGTGTGGTATTGCCGTCATGTCCATGTTCAGCGTAGTGTGCAGTGTGTCAGACATTCAGGAGTCTTGTTGAGTGGCCATGTGTCATGTGTTTCTGCACCTTGGTTCCCACCCACCACCCTGGAATAGTCATGGGTGCATGTGCAATTTCACCATGTGCATGTGTACTTCACTGCTGCACATTGTTGGAGGTCGAGGGGTGTGGTGTTGAGTGTGTGCAGATGAGAGTTATTGCCCGGCTAGGCCCCTGCCTCCATGTTGGCCTTGGCTTACTGGCCATGCTGATTGATTTGTGCTTGTGTAGGTGTGATGGTAGTTTGTTGCTCAGGACACATGACTGTGGTTCACAGTGTGAACCACATTTAGCTTTGTCATCACAGTGGGATTGTAATGCAGCCCAGGGTCAACCGATTGTGGGGGCCCTGGGGGTGGTGCTGTGGTGTGTCTGTGTCTTGCTGTGTCAGTTGCTGTTCCTACGTGCCTGTGTGACATGTGTGATTTGTGCTCCCTCTCATCTGACAATGCCTGCTTGCCCACATAGGGGATTTGGATCCATGAGTTACCTTTGTGTGGCACTGTATGCACATCTGTATGATTGGTATTCAGGTCTCCTCATGTGTTGTGTGGTTGCCTGAGGACACTGGCACCCCCCTCACCTGTTGTGTATGATGTGCAGTGTGGGTCTGCCTGTTTGTGTTTGTGCATCTGCACCACTGCATTGGCATATCTTGGGTGTGCCATTGGCTGTATGTAGTTTGGTGGGTTTCCCCTGCTGTCCCTGGGACTCCTAGGTCATCGGTCAGCACAATGATCATGGTTTGTGTGTCCCATTGCTGCCATGGTATGGTATCTGTTCACCTCACATCTGCAGTCTCCACAGGGTATCTGCATTTGTGTGCCCATTGGTGCAAATATGTGGGTCTGCATTCTGATGGTCACTTCTGTCATTGTGTCATTGATGAATGTTGACGGTGTCAGCCCCCATGGGTGTTGTTTGTCTGCACATGGCCAAAGGTATGTCTTATTTGCACTGCAGTATTTGGCTCACCCAATTTATGTTGCAATGGGACACATACACTACTTTGCCACTGATGTGTTTTTTGTTCTGTGACCAGGAATCATCCATGCAGTTTGGCAGTTGCACCTCTTTCTTTGTCAACACTTACCTTTTGGTCACTGTGATGATGGGGGTTTAGACCCCATTGCCACAATGTTCAAAATGTGCTTCAGCTATGGACCCCACACTTACATTTTGGTCACTGTGATGATGGGGGTTTAGACCCCATTGCCACAATGTTCAAAATGTGCTTCAGCTATGGACCCCACACTTACATTTTGCTCACTGTGATGATGGGGGTTTAGACCCCATTGCCACAATGTTCAAAATGTGCTTCAGCTATGGACCCCACACTTACATTTTGCTCACTGTGATGATGGGGGTTTGGACCCCATTGCCACAATGTTCAAAATGTGCTTCAGCTATGGACCCCACACTTACATTTTGGTCACTGTGATGATGGGGGTTTGGACCCCATTGCCACAATGGTCATGGCCTGCTTGCATTGTGGGTGCCACACACAAATATGTGTGGCACATGTGCTAGGGGGTCACATTGTATGTTCAAAGTCATGTTCGGTGTTGTAGGCATTTGACACAGTCTACACACGCTTGTCATGGTGTTGGGGGGATGTCTTTTTCTTGCATTCCCTAGGTTGTGGTGTGCTGGTTGTGTCATGCATTGTCCATCCTATGAGTGGGGGTGGTAGTAGTGGTAGGCATCCAGCCCCCCTGGCTAAGGGTGGTGGTAGGCATCCAGCCCCCCCTGGCTAAGGGTGGTAGTAGTGGTAGGCATCCAGCCCCCCCTGGCTATGGGTGGTGGTGGGCATCCAGCCCCCCTGGCTAAGGGTGGTAGTAGTGGTAGGCATCCAGCCCCCCCCTGGCTGAGGGTGGTAGTAGTGGTAGGCATCCAGCCCCCCTGGCTAAGGGTGGTGGTGGGCATCCAGCCCCCCTGGCTAAGGGTGGTAGTAGTGGTAGGCATCCAGCCCCCCCTGGCTAAGGGTGGTAGTAGTGGTAGGCATCCAGCCCCCCTGGCTCAGGGTGGTAGTAGTGGTAGGCATCCAGCCCCCCTGGCTAAGGGTGGTAGTAGTGGTAGGCATCCAGCCCCCCTGGCTAAGGGTGGTAGTAGTGGTAGGCATCCAGCCCCCTGGTTCAGGGTGGAAGTAGGCATCAAGCCCCCCCTGGCTAAGGGTGGTAGTAGTGGTAGGCATCCAGCCCCCCCTGGCTAAGGGTGGTAGTAGTGGTAGGCATCCAGCCCCCCCTGGCTATGGGTGGTGGTGGGCATCCAGCCCCCCCTGGCTAAGGGTGGTAGTAGTGGTAGGCATCCAGCCCCCCCTGGCTAAGGGTGGTAGTAGTGGTAGGCATCCAGCCCCCCTGGCTAAGGGTGGTGGTGGGCATCCAGCCCCCTGGCTAAGGGTGGTGGTGGGCATCCAGCCCCCCTGGCTAAGGGTGGTAGTAGTGGTAGGCATCCAGCCCCCTGGCTCAGGTTGGTAGTAGTGGTAGGCATCCAGCCCCCCTGGCTAAGGGTGGTAGTAGTGGTAGGCATCCAGCCCCCCTGGCTAAGGGTGGTAGTAGTGGTAGGCATCCAGCCCCCCTGGCTAAGGGTGGTGGTGGGCATCCAGCCCCCCTGGCTCAGGGTGGTAGTAGTGGTAGGCATCCAGCCCCCCTGGCTCAGGGTGGTAGTAGTGGTAGGCATCCAGCCCCCCTGCCTAAGGGTGATAGTAGTGGTAGGCATCCAGGCCCCCTGGCTAAGGGTGGTGGTGGGCATCCAGCCCCCCTGGCTAAGGGTGGTGGTGGGCATCCAGCCCCCTGGCTAAGGGTGGTAGTAGTGGTAGGCATCCAGCCCCCCTGGCTAAGGGTGGTAGTAGTGGTAGGCATCCAGCCCCCCTGGCTCAGGGTGGTAGTAGTGGTAGGCATCCAGCCCCCCTGGCTAAGGGTGGTAGTAGTGGTAGGCATCCAGCCCCCGTGGCTAAGGGTGGTAGTAGTGGTAGGCATCCAGCCCCCCTGGCTAAGGGTGGTAGTAGTGGTAGGCATCCAGCCCCCCTGGCTAAGGGTGGTAGTAGTGGTAGGCATCCAGCCCCCCCTGGCTCAGGGTGGTAGTAGTGGTAGGCATCCAGCCCCCCAGGCTAAGGGTGGTAGTAGTGGTAGGCATCCAGCCCCCCTGGCTAAGGGTGGTAGTAGTGGTAGGCATCCAGCCCCCCCAGGCTAAGGGTGGGAGTAGTGGTAGGCATCCAGCCCCCCTGGCTAAGGGTGGTAGTAGTGGTAGGCATCCAGCCCCCCTGGCTCAGGGTGGTAGTAGTGGTAGGCATCCAGCCCCCCTGGCTAAGGGTGGTAGTAGTGGTAGGCATCCAGCCCCCCTGGCTAAGGGTAGTAGTAGTGGTAGGCATCCAGCCCCCTGGCTAAGGGTGGTAGTAGTGGTAGGCATCCAGCCCCCCTGGCTAAGGGTGGTAGTAGTGGTAGGCATCCAGCCCTCCTGGCTATGGGTGGTGGTGGGCATCCAGCCCCCTGGCTAAGGGTGGTAGTAGTGGTAGGCATCCAGCCCCCTGGCTAAGGGTGGTAGTAGTGGTAGGCATCCAGCCCCCCCTGGCTAAGGGTGGTGGTGGGCATCCAGCCCCCCTGGCTAAGGGTGGTGGTGGGCATCCAGCCCCCCTGGCTAAGGGTGGTAGTAGTGGTAGGCATCCAGCCCCCCTGGCTAAGGGTGGTAGTAGTGGTAGGCATCCAGCCCCCTGGCTCAGGGTGGTAGTAGTGGTAGGCATCCAGCCCCCCTGGCTAAGGGTGGTAGTAGTGGTAGGCATCCAGCCCCCCTGGCTAAGGGTGGTAGTAGTGGTAGGCATCCAGCCCCCCCTGGCTAAGGGTGGTGGTGGGCATCCAGCCCCCCCTGGCTCAGGGTGGTAGTAGTGGTAGGCATCCAGCCCCCCCTGGCTCAGGGTGGTAGTAGTGGTAGGCATCCAGCCCCCCTGCCTAAGGGTGGTAGTAGTGGTAGGCATCCAGCCCCCCCCTGGCTAAGGGTGGTGGTGGGCATCCAGCCCCCCCTGGCTAAGGGTGGTGGTGGGCATCCAGCCCCCCCTGGCTAAGGGTGGTAGTAGTGGTAGACATCCAGCCCCCCCCTGGCTAAGGGTGGTAGTAGTGGTAGGCATCCAGCCCCCCCTGGCTCAGGGTGGTAGTAGTGGTAGGCATCCAGCCCCCCCTGGCTAAGGGTGGTAGTAGTGGTAGGCATCCAGCCCCCCCTGGCTAAGGGTGGTGGTGGGCATCCAGCCCCCCCTGGCTAAGGGTGGTAGTAGTGGTAGGCATCCAGCCCCCCCTGGCTAAGGGTGGTAGTAGTGGTAGGCATCCAGCCCCCCCTGGCTAAGGGTGGTGGTAGGCATCCAGCCCCTCTGGCTCAGGGTGGTAGTAGGCATCAAGCCCCCCCTGGCTAAGGGTGGTATTAGTGGTAGGCATCCAGCCCCCCCTGGCTAAGGGTGGTAGTAGTGGTAGGCATCCAGCCCCCCCTGGCTAAGGGTGGTGGTGGGCATCCAGCCCCCCCGGCTAAGGGTGGTGGTGGGCATCCAGCCCCCCCTGGCTCAGGGTGGTAGTAGTGGTAGGCATCCAGCCCCCCCTGGCTCAGGGTGGTAGTAGTCGTAGGCATCCAGCCCCCCCTGGCTAAGGGTGGTAGTAGTGGTAGGCATCCAGCCCCCCCCCTGGCTAAGGGTAGTAGTAGTGGTAGGCATCCAGCCCCCCCTGGGTAGGGGTGGTGGTGCGCATTCAGGCCCCTGTGTGCATATGTGGCATTGGTGATGGGCATCCCGCCCCTATGGTGCTGCTGTTGCTGGTGTAAGTATATTCTGCATCCCTCTGTGTGTGTGTGATGTGTCGTGTATGTGTTGTATGTGTTTTGTGGTTGGTGTCTGACTTACCTTCTGCGCCGTACGCGTCCGTGCCTGTTCCGGTAGTAAATGTAGAATATTGGTATGATCGGGACGAAGGGATTCATGGTTGGTTCGTGTCGTTCGTCCTTCTCGTTGCTTCGCGTCGTCCTCGTCGCTTCGCGTCGTCCTCGTCGCTGGCGTGTTCGTCTCGTAGCCGTGGATCGTGTTGTGGCGTGAATCGGAGCTTATGTGCGCCTCTCCCGGATGCTTTGACGTGCCGTGCGTAGCGACGGGTTCGGCGCGTACGGGAAGCGCATCGTACTTGTTCGGCCGGACGGAGCTGCATTTTCCCTTCCGTGCGACTCGATTCAGCGTTTCCGGATTCGCCTCGGTCGGGGAACAGGACCTGGTTTGGGTGAGTACGGCTCGGCCGGATTCTGTGCTGTTGTGCGCATCGTACTTACTCGTTCGGTGTGCTGTACGGATCGGTCAGGAAACAGGCTTTCGCGTGGCTTTTTTCCCGACCGAATGGTATTGGGTGCTACTTTGACCGAGATCGGAATCGGCCCCAATGTGTTGCCCCTTTAAATGGTGCCCCTTTAAACTTGAATATATTTATTGCGGTTCAGTACCTTATATTCAATACACTAACCTGAACTTTATTTAGGTCTCACTACCCTTCTGAGATAATGTTGACCTTCCACACTAGAAATATTGCGTACTTATCACGATGCCGAGATCCTATTACGGTAGATTTATTCTTATTCAAGAATTGGATCTCCGGTACCTTCCCAAGGTCACATGACCGAGATTCAAGAAGTGTACCTGTGGCAGCTCTTGGCACATAAGGGTCGCGCTCTAGTGGTCCCTTTCGCGTTACTACGCTGGGACGATACAGCTAATCACATGACTAGTTTACGTATCGTAAACAGTCATTTTAAACTAAGCTGAAATGCCGGCATTTTGCTCATCGGCTCACCAGCGCACACGCATCCTGATTCCATGTAGATGTGTGTTACTTTGCATCACAGGTAAGACTCACTGCTGAGCCCTATGTAGGATTGTGGGATAGCGAATTTCCTCTTTTTTTTCCCCTTATCTGCCATGGGAGGCAACTTTGGATGCACGCAGTCAATGTATCCGAAGTTATTATGTTACTTTGTTATAAGCATTATTAGTGGGTACCTACTAGGTTTTCTCTTGTGTATATATACATAAAATGTTTAGCAAATACATATTCGATATTGGCATAGGGTACATATTAATAAATAGCCCTATCTCTAGATAATATGTTAATTGATGCCCACGCTTTTAAATTTTCCGCGGTAGCGCTACTTTTAGCTTGCACTACAACCTATCGCTCATACTGAATGTGAAATATCGGTGTATTTAGGAAACCAGTTACAACAGTGAATTACTAATAAGTTCAACTATTATTATAAAAGCAAGTAAGTAATTCATCTTTTTAGAACTAGACTAGTGTAATAAATTAAAATGCCTGTAATTTCATTGGGCACTGTTGTATGCCCCATTTATACATAAGGAATTAATTCACCAATTTGTGTATGTTCGTTATTTTCAGTGCCATAGTATGTTTGGTGTTTGAGGACATCGCCTAATACAAACTCCATACAAACTCACGTATGAATCGGATCCCCTCGGTTCTTCAAATAGTGGCATCTTGAAATGACCCTTTTTTGCCATTTTATCAGGTACCATGTGGTGTAGATAATCATTATACAGTTTACGTTCTGTATTTATGGCCGTATCTTTTAATGTAAGGATCCATTGCCTTTATAGAAAACCTCGAGAAACCTCTAAAAAAAAAGTTCAGAAACTATGGGTCCTATTAGGATGGCGCTCGGATGTCCACCGCAGTGGCGCCCGCCGGACCGGCGGTGGACATCCGCCCGCGATCGCAACCAAGAAAACCGCCGGTCAAATTAGGATGGCGGTGGTGACCGCGGCGGTGGGAAATTCCGACAGCCGCTTTTCCGCCGGTTGCCATCCACACTCCTGCCTGGCGGATGGAGCAGGACCGGGGTGGTGGTGCAGAGCAGGCTCCGCCGGCAGGATTATGATGCCGGCGGTAGCCAGCCTTTCCTCAGCTGTCAATCCGCCATGGACAAGCATGCGGAGATTGTCTTCCGGGGGCCCGTTGCGGGCCCCTAATGTGTTGGGGGGGCGTGGGTGCTCTGGGGGGGTACCCATGGTCCCCCCTACATTTCCCTGTACCAGGTGGCAGGCACTGTCCAGTGCCTGCCACGCAGTGCTGGGAAATGCAGGACATGCTCCTTTCGGCATCGTGGCGGTGCTGCGGGCAGCAGCAACCGCCGCAATGTTAAGGCCCGCGATCAGACCGCCGCAGTCGGATTTTGACCATGGGTCATCGTAATTCGACCGGCAGTGATGTTGCGGTCCATGCGGGCGGTCTTTTCCCGCTACCATGGCGGTCGGGGAGGTTTTCCGACCGCCATCGTAATAGGCCCCTTAATTCCTATGAAAATTCTATTCGACACAAAGCTTTAAAAGGGTAATTATTCCCCTATATAAATTTTAAAATAAGGAAAATCTTAAATTGAGGGCATGCTTCTATAATCTGTCTTAATTCTCTCACAGGCCGAAGTCTCTCCTCCATTGAGTCTAAGTATCGTTTTTTGATCATACAGGAGTTGGAATATACTTAAGGCTCACGTTTTATATTGTAGTAAGCACTACTTTGAATTCATACCTACAAGCACAAATCGGTTTGGCCTATCTCTTTAAAACAACCTCTGAATGGAATTATTTGCACATTTCTATTTAGAAAAGATATCCATTACCTTGTTTCTTCTGCTTTCACATATGCCTCTGATGCAGACTTGGGGAATATATCCTGGCCTGTTCTGTCATTTCTCCAATATTACTATTTTTATTTTCATTTTTATGTCTATGGTGAAGGCACTGTGTGGATCAACCATATTGATATTATAAAACTCAGTGTATTTGTATTTTTATCACATTTTAACTATCGTTTTAGGTATTTGTGTGACATTCCTGATGAAGGTGCAAAGTGCGCCGAAACGCGCGTAGAAGAAGACCCAGTTCATTGCCACTGTCTATGTATTATATGTATTGTGTATTGTGTCTCATACATTGTATTTAGGAAAGTTTTTGTGTCTCTGTATTTCTCATGAGACTGTATATTTTGTCATTTTTTATGGTTTTTGTATTGTCGTATTGTAAGAAACAGATACATGTACATCTCATGTTCCATTATGTTTTATATTATTATGAATTAAAATTAAAAAAAATTCTTTTAAACAATAACTGTTTGGTCACACTGAGTTGAATACATCAATTCGTTTCTGATACAATAGTCTGTTGAATTTGTAGACTGTTGATTGTCTAGGGAGTTGATTTCTACGATATATTTGCCTCTGCCGTAGGAATTGTTATATTACTCCAGCAGGGGGTTCCAGTTATTTTCACTTCATAGCGTGGGTCGGGCCCATGAATACTAAACTCTCCGGTGGTACCCTTGAATCTTGACTGATACCTATTTGTGTCAATAAGCCAAACCAACCACCCCTTCCAATTGGGAGCCGAAGAATTGTATGTACCATTCTGTATCATTGCACCCAGCATTTCCTCACTTATCAGTGTGTCATTCGATATACCTGCAATAGGTATGGGTAAGGGAATGTGTGGTGTTTTCAGGTCTTTAATTTTTGCAAACCCGTAGCAGGTAGTTTGTTGCACTGTTCTGTTCAGGAATATTATCTGTAACGGTATGAGGCAAGCTCTAAATAAAGCCTCTGTTCCCTGAACCTGCCAATCTTTCGTCCCCCAGATGGATTTTGTGTCTATCGTGTCCCTCCAATAGTCGAAACCTTGTATAGACAGTTGGGAGATGAAAGGTGCTGAATATATGAGCTTGGTGTTTGTCAGCATAATTAGTTTGTTACATTAGTTTGTACTAACTTATGGTAGTATGACATTGGGTCTGATGTATTGAACCCTGAAAAATATGCAAATTTCTGTGCGAATGTGGCAGAACTACCTTTCGGTGGTGTCGGGCAATGTTCCCATTGGTGGTAAGTGTTTACAAACGCGTGGAACACTAGCTCTGTTCAAAAAGTGATGACCATAATGCTGGTAACAAAACATACTATCGTAGCCAGGTGTATCTTCATACAATTCCCTTTAAGAAAATGCAGCACATTGTTCTAAGTCTGAAAGCATAGTATTTACAGTCTCAATATCCCAATCATCAGAGAGTGTACTCGGGGTAGTTAAGTCATTCATTGAAATTTTGAACATGTGTGGAATTTTCAAATGTTCAGCAGGACCAAATACATCATATGAAACCCTATCCCAAACTATACCATATGTACTGGAACTGCGGAAATGTGCACTAGGGACAGGTCTCTCTGTTCACGGTGTGATGACATATGTGGTTTCAAGACCAAGTTCACATGTTGTACTGCAGAGCATTGTGGGAGGTAATGTCCATTCAGTAGTAGGAAAAAGACATTTACTATACCAATCCAAATGAACAGGAAAAGGATCCCTAATGCAAACCAAAGAAGCAACCAAGGGTACACTAAGTAAGTCTTTTTCAGCCAGAGATAGAATTGTCGAAATTGTTCTTTCTTGGAAATGGGTGGCGTTTGCTCAGGTTCACTTGGATCTGAATAAAAGTCATTGAAGTTGTTGAGTAGCCAGACGCAGTTCGATCTATCTTTGGGAGCTCAGCAGTGTTTGTAGAACTGGCAGTTGCTTCTTGTGAAGACACTTTGATGTAAAGTTAATTGTTGGGCCAAATTGCAATTTGCGTTTCAGTTTCATTTGGATGTTGTTCAGTTTCAACAGGTGTAATTCGAACTCCGTTATTGGCTACTCCGGCATCTTGCACAGAGGAGTCTTGAAACGTTATTAGTCTTTCCATCTGAACTTCCTGTATAGTAGCGAGAGGAGATCTGCGGCTACTCAGGACTCCACGTGTCCTGCTGTTGAGAATCGGCCACATAGTGTGGTTTGATCAGATCAATGGAGACAAATCTTTTTTCTTTTCTGTCGGCAAGAGGCGAAAGAAGTACTGTTCTTGTTCCTTGAATTGCCAGGACAGGTACAGGTGTTCTGTAAGTTGGCCCAAACTCCTTCTTGTCCATGATCTTTTTTCTCTGACCAGGTCCCCAACCTTTGGGACCCAGACAGGTCTTGCCGGAACCTGTTTCACTTCCCCAGTGGCAGTGCGTTTTACTTGGACGTTGATTTGGAATACCCAGAATTCATTGAGTTCCTGTAAAACAGCCAAACAATCATTCAATTCAAATTGTTTTACATCCGCCACTGTGCTGGCACAATCGAGGTCAGGTACCCACATTCTTGTCCCAAACAGGATCTCATAGGGGGTACGTCCTCCCAAGGATTTTCTTAGCATATTATTCAGTGCCCTCTGGACCCTGTATAGGTGATTGACCCAACTATCTCCCGCAACTAATACCCTTGCTGTTACAGATTGCTTTAGGTCCCGGTTTTTCTTCTCCACCACCAAATTTCTCTCGGGATGGTAGGGGGAGAAGCACCACCAGGCCCCACCCATACTTTCCATGGCTACCTTGTAAACCCGAGAGCTAAACGCAGAGCCACGGTCAGAATGTAACGTGCCAATTGCGTATATCCCGATAAACACTCGTAAATCCTTTATAACAGTTCGAGCGTCAGCCAAGCGCTGAGGCCAAACCCATAGAAATCTAGAGCATGAATCGACTGCCACCAAGATATACTTGTAAGCCCCATCCGAATTTAAGGGGCCGCAGTGATCCAAAAAGACACATGCGAGAGGTCTGTCTGAAATGAGTAATGGTGTTTGTGGTGGCCGTGCTACCGTGGAACCTTTCATCTGTTGCCAGATGTCACATTTTAAGAAATAAGCCTTTGTTTGTTTAGACAAACTTGGCCACCAGAATCGCCGCTTCAGTTACGAAACTGTAGCAGTGACTCCTGCGTGTGCAGAGCCCAGACCCTCATGTGCAGCTAGAATTAAACCTAATATGCGATCAGTGTTTGGCATAACTCTATCCCCCACTCCTGGAATTTGAGCATACGGTGTGTTTTGTGCATCTAATTTATAGGAATATTTGAGTGGAAAGCCCTTTGGAATGGCAGAGACGTTCTTTGAGGTGTTGACAGATATCAGTATGTCTCTGTCTATCCTCGTGCTGGATAGTTTGCAGCAACAGCAGCAGTTCGCACTGTCGCCTTGGTGGCTTCATCAGCCAGTGAATTCCCTTCAACGTGTATGCCAACATGCTGGTGACTAATGTGTGAATAACTTGAGCCCGTGGCAGGCATGCTTTCAGCTTTGCCACTTGCTCCCATAACACTTTATGTTTAATTGTGCAACCCTTGGAATCTCTAAACCCATTCTGGCCCCAGTAATGAAGATATTCATTGTAAGACTACACACAGTAAAACGAATCGCACTCTATCAGTGTGGGGAATTCCCGATCCGTATACTGTAGTGCCAATATCAGGATTTTCAGCTCTGCCAACTGCGCTGTACAATCTCCTAGAGATTGCGTAGTCATATTGTTGGGATGGAACTTACCGTCCCGCATACGACCCTTCAGTATAGCACATGCAGCGCCATACTGTTGTTCACTTCCTATGGCAGGCTGAGCAGATCCATCATTGTAAATGTTGTATTCTTATTTCTCTAGAGGCAAGATTTCATCCGGGAGAGGGTATTCTTGTTCGTACAGCAGGAACACTTGTATTTTCAATGTAGAATCGTATCAGTAATCTGTTGCAGTGAGAGAATTAGCCCATTTTATCCACCGTGGATGTAGTGCTTTTGGAATGCTCGCTTTGATAACAGCTTCGAAAGTTGGTACCAGGGTAACAACGATGATGCGTTTACCCTGTGCAAGTGCTCTTTCTCTCACTACAGCAGTCTGTACTGCGGTCAGTATTTTTTCTGTAGCCGCAAATCGCATTTCAGCATTTGTATGTAAATTTGATTTGTATGCAATTGGAAATGTCTCCCCTTCATTGAAAGTGAGGTAAGTATACCCTGATAAACCGGGGATGACCCGGATCACCAAGTGAATAGAATTTTCACATGTGTGCAAGTGTTTAGATGCTATCATGTCAGCCTGAACTGAACAGAGAGTATCGGTGTGTTGCTGTGTCCACTGATGTGGTGTGAAATCAAGTCTGATTAAGTCGTAGAAGGGTTTTACTCTTTCTGCGTAATCTAGAATGGATGTTCTGCCAAAATGTAAAAATCCTAAAATGGATTGCAAACCCTTTAGATTCTTTGGAGGTTAGAGCAGCGCACACTTTTCTAAAAAAATTGGCTGCCAGGCTCTTGCCTTCACTAGATCGCTCATATCCCAAAAACAGGACATTGAGATGGGCAATTTTAGATTTCTTGAAATTAAATTTGTAGCCCAAGTTGGCGAATCCCACAATTATGTTGTTCACCCTGCTCAAATGTTCAAGTAATTCATAGACCACTAGGTAGATATCATCTACATAGGACACAGCCTCCTCATTGCAAGTTTGTAATATTTCTGACACTCTTGCCGAGAATAGTCCCAGGCTGTTCTTATACCCTTGAGGCAAACGACAAAGATTTCGCTGTGTGCCGATTGCAGAAAATGCTGTCAAATATCTGCTTTCTGGAGCTATATTCTGGCAGAAGAATCCATTCGAAATATCTAATGTTGTTTTATATTTCTTCCGCACAATGTTATTCATTAACGTGGC
Organism: Calotriton arnoldi; assembly: GCA_963921515.1. Classification (NCBI taxonomy): domain Eukaryota; kingdom Metazoa; phylum Chordata; class Amphibia; order Caudata; family Salamandridae; genus Calotriton; species Calotriton arnoldi. The sequence continues at coordinate 14,636 of CAWUFW010013368.1, forward strand.
ACTGTGTGCATTTTGAACTGCAAATGTTCATGTGCATGTGTTTAAATGTCGGTAATCTAAAACAAGACGATATGAATTGTCAGGTTTCATTACTGGAAACAAAGGATTATTCATCGGGGAGGTGCAAGTTTCAATTACACCCTGGTATTCAAGTTGGTCTAAGATTTCTTTGACCTGTTTCTTTGCATCGTTTTTTATAGGGTACAGTCTCTGTGGATTTGGAGTAGATTTTAATGGGATATCATGGTGAGTAGACTCTACGTCCCACCCTACATGGTTGCAGTATATTGCCAGAGCTAGCGCTAGCGCCCGCTCCTGCGCGTATGAGTGTTTTACAGATACTGAAATGAGGTCAGAGAAAGCAGGCAAAATTACGCTTTTCCCCTTTGGGCAATCCATCACAAACTCAGGAGGGCCAATCCCTTTCTGCTAGCAGTATGTCATATCCATATGTTAAGTTCTCCCAAAAGAGACCTTTAACCTTCCTTGAGATGTCCCCCTCTATTTGAAGTGTAATTTCATACAGTCTATGTGGGACACTAACTCTCGTATCTGGTGTTTCCACCGTAATGTGTTCATTCAATACTGCTGTCACCAGAAAATCCTTCAGGTTCTGGCGAGCTACTGTTTCTTCTGCCGCGCTGTCTAGCATCGTCAGAGCCCATTCCCCGTTCAGAAGCTGAGTCCTCAGTAACCTGGGCATTTCTAATTTTTAGGCCATCTACTTTCTTCTTTTTGAATTGAGGGTTTGCTTTATGTTGCTCTTCCTGTTTGATAATGTAATTTGATGTGCGATGTGTTTCCCTTTTTGTCTTTGGTCGATCTTCAGTCTTTTGTTCTTATCGCCCGTCCCTCTCCGAGTTTTTTGATGAACCCTGTAAGGAACGAAAGGAACGTGTATCAGTGTCCTGATACCTATCAGGTTTTCTAATGTTATCATGATTCCTAATGTTGTACCTTTTTTCAGAGGGCTCCTGTTGGGGAGACTCACCCCTTGATCGTGAATTCTTTTCGGAATTGTTATCTTTAGAATTTTTGTTTTCACATTTCTTTTTAGAAGAAGTGGGTGCTTGCTTTGAGTTGTCTTTGTCAGGACTACCCGCAATTTGTGGCTTCCCTGCTTTGGTTCCCAAATTATCCCTACCTAATTCAGCATAGGTTTCTTGGATAATTTTTGGTAATTCTCGCTCTCTATTTCTAGGTGCTATTTCCCTTAGGAGGCTGTGTATGGCTACTGCTGCTGCCTCCCCCTTTATATTGCTCAGCATGATTGCAGAGACATGGGCAAAATTATCCATCAGTTTCATTCCCAAGTCCAGGGCAGGTCTGGCCCGTACTCATTCTGTATTTGTTTCAATACTTCTGAAACAACTGCTAAGGAAGGAGTACCATGTATTCTGATGTAAACGGCAGCAAAGATTGTTCCCCAAGTGGTACAATCCTCAATTGAGAGAACCATCCCCATTGGCAAGCACATTTTTAGCATTCTATGTTTTTCCTGTGGACCCATATGGGGAAATACTGCTTCAAGCTGTGCAATTTTTTGTGCTATCCAGAATAGAATTTGCTCCCGTTTGGAAGAAATTGTCCCTATTACTGATTTCAGTGTCTGTGGGTTAATTATAGATGAGGTCTGATGTGGACCAGCAGGAGCATTTCTCGCAGGTTGGACTGTTAATGTTTGCATGACGAACTGGACAATGTGTCTGTATAGCCTGACTATGTCTTTGTGTATTGTACGGACTCCATCCACCGGTAGTCTATTTTTCTCGGGATGTGGAGTGTATGTCGCTAAGACCGGCCAGGTCGCTCCTTCTATGCTGAGCGGACTGAGTCTCACAACAGATGTTGTGTGTGGGAGGGCACATTTAAACCAGCTTTTATGCTGCTGGTAAGTTAACAGGACTTCAATGTCTTCGAATGGAATGTATTCATCTGGTGGTTCAACTACAATGTATGTGTGGAACAAATTAGTCACCGGATCTGCAGGTGGGAACTGAACCCAAGAATAGAATATCTCTGATCCGAACACCTTGTGTGCCTCAATCAAGAAGGTAACACAGCCACCTGTTGCCGGTATGCCGTGTTCTAACAATTTCATAGTCACTGCATGTCTCCAGTTTTCTGTAATGTTAAGAGCATTTGCAACTTCATCTTCGCCCGAGCTACTCGCGGGCTCAGTCATTTTAGAAGAGAAGAGTAAGTTTAAGAGGTAGAGTTTTGCACAATGCGGGGAACAGTTTATCCTTACAAGCTTGCTAAACCTTAGGCAAATACACAGAGTATATCTGCTCAGCTGAGGCGGATTTCCCCTTCCCACTTCAGATTTCTCTGAAAAGGTGTGAGTAGGGCTTTCTGAGAAAGCACGACTAAACTACTCAGATTTTTACTGTTTATATAAGAACCAAAAAAACGTTGGCGGCGCCATGTCGTGTAGTTTCTAGGAGTCCCCCAGGACCTGCGCGTTTTGGATGACCTAAACTGAGGGCTTAGTGTCCCAACCGCGTCCAGACACCCCCACAGGATATGTCAGCCATTAGACCAGCTAGCTCTACAGTGCCACTACCACCCCCCTGTATGCTACAGTGATGTAGGTAGTCTCTGGCAACCACAGAACATGACAACCCTGATTCCTCAGGGATTGTGGAAAACAGTACAGCACCTTTCGCTCAGACACTCGTGCTTGCTTTCTATCAATAAACACACAGGATGGCGATTAGGATGTTTCAATAAGAATTTATTGGTCCAGAGACAGCCTTGTGTAAAACATATGTGCTGCGACAATCAGGAGACAGAAGCATACAAAAGAGATTGCTAGTACCAATATAGTGAATAGTAGATACATTTCTACCATAGTGCTAATCAGATGAACAGAAACAGTTCAGATAAAAACAGTAGCACTTGCGTCTTCCTAAAATGCGCGCCCTAAGTAATTTTGCTAAAATGTACCTAGCCTAACCTGGATGTGTAGGTGTGTATCGCTATGTGTATCTGCAGCCAAGAAAACCCTAGGGATGAACTAGCCCCCTCACCTGATGGTTTGGAATGAAGGGCCCCGTCCCTGCGTCGAGGATGACAACTCACAAGGGATGTCAGACAGCTGCTTGTCGGAGATTCGGCATGCAGGACCCCCGTCTCAGCTTGGAAGGAATTCTCCTCTAAATTTTAGAGGGGAGTGAGGGTCTTTTATACTAAAGTGGTCACTCCAGGGTTTTTTCTAGAATTGATATGTTTTTAAAACAACCATGGATGTTTTGAAAACAATCATAAATGTTTTTAAAACAATCACCAATGCTTTTCTATACAAGTGTGATCATGCACAGCTGGCTGTTGGCCATGGATAAAAAAAGTGGCGACCCTTATACAGAATAAATCTGCCATGCCTGGGGACATGTTTATGTACGTCAGGTACAGGGATTCAGATAGAAGTCTAAGAGCTGTGTGTCGAAGAGACATGAGCAAGCTATTAGGTAAAAGGTCACCTGTTTAGAATCTTTACAGTCGTGTGGCTGGAATAATGTATGTAAAAATGGAGTATACATCGATGAGACTATCCGAAAAGACATGACAAGGCAGTTTTGGGGGTTTTGCACCATACAAGGAATTCGTTGTAAATATCGCAAAGTGGGGTTAGCGGCATTTTTTGCGCTTGAACGCCCACCTTGCATCTCATTTTCGTTAACTCTCGCAAACAGAAGTGGCAATCTTTAAAATTCAGGTTTTCACCAGAAACGTGCTGCTAACTCCAGTCAACGGCAACTTGTAAATAAGGTGATGAAAAAGTAGCTGCCGTTACATCAAAAAATTGACGCTACGGTGGCGTTAAGTCCTTGTACATATGCCCCTTAATCTGTTAAAGATTGTTGAGGAATTTACAAGCTGACCCACCACATTGAAACATTGCTAGTAATTAAACTGTGTGCTGATAGTTTGCATTTATCTGCACTTTAAAGATTGGAACTGGGTTTGCACTTAATGAGAAGAGCTCTGTTTACCATTGAATAGCACGTCAAATGCCAAGCGAGCATAAGGACTCGAGGGCTTGATATGATGTTCCCTTACATCAACATACAAAGCGCACAAAGCCTGATGCCAACGGGCTGACCAATCAGAGGTTAGAGGTCAGAAACACTGCTTATTTTTAATGTGAAATATGTAAGATAAAACCTAAAATGTGCTATTTGAGATCCATCACATCAAAAAAGGGTTATTTGGCTCCAACAGAAATCAAAATAGAAGAATTATCCTCCCCTGCATGGAGGCCAATTCATTTTCTACTATATATCAGACTTCTCAATCCCACTGTATAAAGGCTTTTGTTAGCAAGCATTTTAAATCTATTGGTCAATCAAACACTGCTCAATCTTAGCCTAGGTGTTCAGGATCTCCAAATATTTTTATTTCTTTCCAGGCTACCTTCGCATCAGCCTTGTTTGAAGAGTCCCCCAATATTTCAATCTCCCTTTTTTACTTTAAGTAATGAAAGACATCCCCATCCTTTTTCTTCCCCCTGGATGCCTGCCACTGAAACAGGAAAATTTCAAGGTTTGTTCAAGCAGAGGCAGCACTTTGACAATCTTTTAGAATGGGAGCCCTAGTGGGTATTGTAGAGGTGAGTCTCATGCAGAGGAAGGGGTGTTGAATTAAGACCTTCCTTCATTTACAGAGACAACATCTCTTCTACTTCTGTGCTCGATATATTCATACTCTAAATAGAATGTTGGAAGCATTGGTCTCAATATATCAAATCAGGTATCTCACCCCAATATGTTGCCTGGCATAAAAGCCAAAATTGAATTAATACTTGTTAAAAAAAAGTTGTGCAATTTAACCTGAGAAGTCTAATGCTATTAATAAGAAGGTTGGGGAACCTGAAAGAAGTAAAGCATAGTCTGAGGGTCAATCTCAAATATACATTTACTTGTAGATAAGAGAGGATTTCAGTGGGCATGTACATGATTCATTGCCTATCATGTAAACAGATAGTTACCTGTAAAGGTAAAAAAACAACAACAAATTAATCCCCTAATGCAAAGGGACGCCCTGCTTTTAATGCAGAAGTGTTCAAATCTGAACGGTTAGGGAAATCTGTAAACAAACCCTCAAATTTTAATTCCCCAGTACATATAACATGGGGTCAGTAAATATGATTCTAAAGCACTACACCATACAAACTTTATCCATTCCAACTACATCCAAAAATAAAAAATTACCAAATATGCACTCATGATCTCGAGTCAACTCGACCAGGGTAGGGTTTCAAACTCTTACATCTCCTCAACTTGCCATTCATACAGTTGGGATTGTCCCAACTATGGACTCCCTGTCTTGGAGTTTAGCATGAAAAGAAGTGAATTTCCTTTCT